>OY856413.1:936938996-936941496 GCA_963693085.1 Alisma plantago-aquatica | reverse complement strand
GAAATTTACATATATATTCATCAATTCGACACATATCACAGAGTTTTAAGTTATATAATAAAAAGATAAATCTTTGTTTTTCTTTTTCTTTTTCTGTGTCTTTATTTACATTCCATGTTTCACCTAAAAATTCTCTTCTTAATTCGTTTTCATAGTTATTTACCACTTGAGCTAATGTGGTTGATGTTCCTTTTACTACTTCTTTATCGTTGTCAGTTAATCCTTTCCACCAATCTGCTACGATTCCTTGGAAGGTTAAATGACAAAATCTTGCTGCTGTTTCTACATCATAGCTTTGTGATGTTATTGATAAATATGTGGCTTTTGCCCATCTTGTTATGGCTTCGTCTATATTTCTTACACAATTTAAATTTAAATAAATTCCGTTAGCACTAATATATTCTTGATTCATATAATCAATTGGGGTTTCTATAGCAATATTACTTGGTCTTCTATCTGATGCCCAATTTATTCCTTCGTATCTATTTCTGTCAGTAGGTTTTCTCCTAAAACTAGGATTTGACTGATATCTAGTTCTTGATTGTTCTGGTATCTCATCTTGTCCTCTAGGGATTGTTGTTGGCATGGTAACCTGACTTCCAGAACTTTCTTCCTGTAGTGGTTTCATGTTTATTGTTCTTACTTTTTCCGTTAATCTTACTATTTCTTGACTTAGACTGTCTAATTCTTCTGCTTCAGCTTCTAAGTATCTATTTTCTAATTGTTCGATTTTAAAGTCGTCTGTTTCTTCTATCTGAAGAGGACATAGACTTATTTCATTTTCACTTGTTTGGAATAGGTTTATTCTTGATAGACATTCGTTAATTTGTTTTTCATACAAATATTCCATTGTTCTTTGTAATTCTACTATCATTTCTTGGATCTTATGAAAGTTCTTCGAATGGTTTTCATGAACATGTACTTCTAATTTCTTATACTAATCTGGAATAGAATAAGGGAATCGAGACTCTGCTCTTTTATTACAAGACTTAATGTACATACATAGCTACTCTTGGGACTCTCTCCAACTGCGAGTGTCCCTCCCTACTAGTCTTCGAGAGCTTATATAGACACTCTCTTAGTTACATTGATACTTCTTTCTTTTTTCTTTACATGGTTTCCGCACACCTGTCCGGTTGCAAGCACTCTACTTTTTGAAATCTTCCTCCAACGTACATCTGTCTATGGAGAGCTCTTTGTCGTCTTTTCTTCTTGCGAGTGTCTTCTTACGTCATTAATGACGTGTTTTCTTCTAGAATGCTTTTACCGGCTCGTGCTGTTGTGGCCATCACTTTCCATCTTGTCTTGACATGCGGGGCATATTTTCCCTTCATGTCTTCTAAGTTGGCAAAATATCTGCTGACATCTGTTGCTTGATCTAATTTATCCGGTTTCTATTCTTTTTAGAAACCTTTCCAAATTGATTTTTGTGGATGTATTAGTTCTTCTCGTATTGGATAGAATAATTGTGTTATCTGAAGCTTTATGAAGCCAACTTCGGTTTTCATTAATTAATTTTTCCAATACTTGGCAAAGGACTTTTAATCCTAATTCCCTTCCTGTTTCAACAAATTCCTTGTTAACCTTGTTCTCTTCAAATTCTTTTCTGTAATCTGCGTCAATTTCTTTGACGTATTATGGGGAAGATACCCCAATTTGAATGCAGTGTATTGGACTGAATTTCTTTATTTTTTCCCAGTCCTCCAATGTTGAGAAAATCTTGATATAAATGTCACTAGTAGGTTTTACTAGTGGACTATTGTTTTTAAATTCTCTAACTGCTTTGGCAATATCTTGGGGCAGTCCTTGTATTTCCCCAAGGTCTTGGCTTAAATATATTAAATTTGCTGCTCCGATTCTGAAACAGTCTCTGATGATTCTTGGATCAGCTCCTTTGTCAAAGTTAATCATGGGATATATTCCCGTATGATCTGTAACACATGTTTCCGTCATTTTGAGATTGTAAACAATCTCTAATAAACTTTTATATTCATTTTCATTTTTTGTTAAAAACTCTGCAAGACTCAATTGCAGGTCATACTCCTAGTCGTTCTGAGATACCTGGAATTTAAATTTCTTTTCGGGCATCCATTTTATATTTTCCGCTTTGTTGCGGGATTCTTTCTCTGAAGAGATCATATTCTCCGTTGTTAGGCGGGAACTATTTTATGAAGAAATAGCAGTTTGAAAACTGCTTCTTGCCACTTGGCTACTTTCTTTCTCTGAGGAGATAGTATTCTCAGCTGTAAAGCTGGTCTTAGCAGTTTTAAAGCTGCTTTCTTTTGCCATTAGGCTTGTATTTTCAATATTTTTTCTAATAGAATCAGAAATCTGGAGGGATATGTCTATCGGCCTTTTACCTGTCATTTTATCCGTCTTTGTTGTTTTTGAACCTTTTTGTTGAATCTCCCTTCTGAAGCAGTTTAAATCTGCAATTATTCATGCAATGTCTTGTTTACTTTCTTCTATGTTATCAATAATTTTATCTTGCTTTTAGATC